>JAYXIM010002533.1:0-15683 GCA_037575425.1 Anastrepha fraterculus
TGGTACTTCAGTGTTTGACCGAGCTTTTCCCCCAATTTTGTAGTGTACGTCTCGATGTTCTTCCATGATGGCAGATAGTTTCTTAAGCGTAGCTTTGTCGTAGCTGAAAGTCACTCAGAAGTATGTCATTGTCTATCGAGAGGCGACCGTTATTAAAAAAAAATGTTAACCATTTTTGTATTTTGTGTCCATAGCGGAATTCCAACATAGGAACTACCCAAAATTCATTGATTTACTAATGCACGAAATTCTATGCCAATTCGAATGAATAATCGAAATGTTTTTTTTTTACCATCTTTTTATGACGCGGACATTTTTAGGTTTAATACAAATGTGAATCGTGAAGCTAATTCCACGATTATAAATGACGTTTTTGAAATATTTAAACATCCGATTATAAATTGTCGATGCTATTTACTTGGCGTCTGATTCTATTTAATTTTTAATAGAATCAACTTCGCTTATGATTTCTTTATTTATTCAAGTCTATGAACAGCGAATTCTTACAGGCTACTAACACAAATTAAATAAAACAATATACAAGATTTTCATAATGTCGTTAAGACAAAGAAAAATCAGGCTCGATCTTTAAGAGCCCGAGCAATTGCCACCTTTTATATACAACTAGCGGACCCTCTGCCTGCTTCGCTAGGCATATCAAAATTAGAAATGAATAATGAACAATCGATTTAAATTCACTCTATGAGTATTTATTCTTTTTTTACAATATAAAATGAATGTTAATTTTAAACTTAAACTAACGCAAAGTCTTTTCGTAAACTACATTTTTTGTTTTGCCCTGAGTTGTGGTATAAATAAACAGAACTGATGGCTTTCCTACACGTGAACATGATACATACTCGTATAATTGTCCGTGGGAGAAGCATGGATATTCTAAGTCAATTCCGCATAATTCCAGCGATTGTCCTTGTGTTTTTGTTTATGTGTTTGTTTTAACCTATCTTGCTCATTACGTTGTATACGTTCTTCAGGTGAATGGCCTGAACGTGATCTGGACATACGTTCCCTTTGATTTTGGTTTTGAATTTCTCGCTCTTCTTGTGATTGATTTTGCCTTTCATTTGATC
The DNA here is from genome assembly GCA_037575425.1 of Anastrepha fraterculus. NCBI lineage: Eukaryota > Metazoa > Arthropoda > Insecta > Diptera > Tephritidae > Anastrepha > Anastrepha fraterculus. The sequence continues at coordinate 1,089 of JAYXIM010002533.1, forward strand.
TATTTTGCGTTCTACGCGACCGACGATCAATATCATTTCTTCGCGGGCGTGGCATTTCTAAAATAAAGCGATGCAAATATAAGTAATATAATTTTCTTTTTTCTATTGTTGAAATTAAATTTCTAATTCTTTTGGCCGCATAAGTTGATTTCAAATAAGTTAAAAGAAAATAATTGAAAAGTAATGAATTTAATCAAAAAAACATGCAAAACTCACAATGTGCATTAAAATTGCTAACAACAACAACGAAACCACCGTTTTTTTATTTTCACTGATTATTAAAATTTTACTCACAATATATTTTATTTTTATAAATTTTTTCCCAAAAAAAAAAATAACAATGAAAAACGCACTTTAAAATTGTTGACCACTCACCAAATGGTTTCTATACAGCTGATTATGTTGACCTCAGTATATCCAGTAAACAAACTGTGGTAAAAGTCCTTTATAAGGACCAAGTTTATAGTGGTGAAGTTTTAAGTACAACACAATTTTCTGTACGCACGGTTGCTCTTTGGCAAAAATAAAGTAATCTTAAGAAATCATAAAAAAAAGTTGCAAATTTTAGAGAAATTTCTTAAAGAAAAACTAATACATGCATTTACTTGAATAAGTAAACACCAAAAGTATACTAAAATGACTATTTAATGCTGATGCTAATGTTTGATACAAATTTATATTATTGCTCAAAACCCTCTGCGCGCTGTCGCTGTCTTTTTGTTTCTGTACCGCATCGCGGTGAATTCACGTTTTTCAGAAAGTTGGCAACAGAAGAAAATTGAAGGAAGTACATATTTTGCTCATATTTGCTATTTTAGTTGTTAAATGAAAATGTGTTTCAGGTATTTTTTAATCTTGCAACTATTCTTTGGCTTTGAAACTGCTTACACTCACAAAATAATCCAACTCGTTTAAACACACATCCAAATATAATTATTTATTTTGGTTTTTCCACTCGTCAAAGCAGCACATAAGGTTGCATTATTTAATTATTACCTAATACAAACTTGTTCTCTTTTAACAATGATAATATTACGATGTGAAATCAAGTAAATATGCATTTTTGTATTATATCCTGAACATTTGTCTTCAGCGCTATACCAATGCTCGAACACTTGGAGCATGAAATTTACAGAAGTATTGTAACAGAAATCCCTGAGAGCGCTATTTTAGTTATATGTACCTGCTTTTAGGCATTTATCTCGTAAACGTACGTTTGGCCATATGAACTTGTCTACCCAAATGCATGAAAAAAGTGTTAGCATAACTTTTTCGAGTATATATACATACATACAGGAGGATTTATTTTATACATTTTGCTCGTCAGCTTTCGCGTTTTCTTTTCTTGGTTTTAGACTTTCACCACAAAAAAATTACGCAAACCCATGAACAAAGTTATACTAATAGAAACCTGATCTTAATACTCGAGCTACCATCAAATTAACACGTTTTATTTTTTAAAAGAACATTTATGGCGACTGTCGATCCATATTGATGGATTTCAAAAAATGTATGGATTCAACCGCTGAATAATTTCGCATATTTTAAATCCATCTAAACTATTACATTTGCGCATTTATATATATGTATTTAACATTTAATTTAAGTAAACGTTTCAATATTTGTCCAAAAACATTGAACTTCGAAAAATACAGGCTTATGGTTATTAATGGAATCAAATATATTTAACGAATTTTTATTTTATCTAAATCATAAAAAGTTCAAATGAAGCTCAAAATATTTTTCCAGTTTAAAAAACAGCAATGTGCTTTGATGCCGTGTCACGCATGCATAAAAAGGAAAGAAAAGAGAGGACAACTATTGCGTTACGAATAATACAGTCTCATACGTCACTCGACATGAAAACAATGTTATTCATATCTGTGTATATTCTATTCATTTGCGTGTATTCTCATTCCGTATACGTAATGTCCGTATAAGGGAAACACGCAAATATTGTATTTTTCACACTTACACAACGCACGCATACTTTTACCGATTTCTTTAAAACTTCACATAAACCATCTATGGACCAATACCAATGATCTGTGAAAGTTTGATTGAAATCGGTGAATGCGTTTAGGCGTGAATCGGCGACTAACGAACACAAAAAAACGTCTCCATTTTTATATATAAGATGTGAGTTAGTTATAGGGCAGCAACAATGCATAAACCAAAGTGCGAAGATAGTGACGATAAGTAACGAGAGCTCCAACGAATACAACAGCTAAGTAAGCGACGCCAACCACAACAGCAATGATGAGAGAACGTGAATGCAAATGCGATAATCGCGACATCAAATCGGAAATACAGATGAGTCGACGGTGCATTAGACACAAGGGGCGTGAGCAACTATTCTCATCATCATCAATACCTAGAGTTACAAGTTGGAACATAAAACCACAACAACAACTTGTCCAATCAATAAATTATAAATCATTCGTCATACCCATTTTATTGTATTTAAGCTTGGACAATGACAACATCCGAAGGGGCGTCCGTTGGAGTGTTGGAGAGAAAGTTTCTGCGGCATATTTTTGGACCTTTGCACAATGGCGACCTTGGACCTTTGAACATTGATCTATATGAGCTTTACGACGACATAGACATAGTACAGCGAATGAAGATCAAGCGGCTCAACTGGCTGGGTCATGCCGTACAAATGTATATATAAAACCTGCAACACTAAAAGTATTCGATGCGTTACCTTCCGATGGTAGTAGAGGAAGAAAAGACCTTCGTTGCTTTGGAAAGATCAGGTGGAGAAGGATTTTACTTCACTTGGTGTTTACAACTCGCGCCGATTAGCATGGCAAAGAAACGAATGACTAAAGTTGTTTTTGCGATGGTCAAGAAAAAGAACTCTATAAACACAAACCCCAGCATCCTTCATATTCGCAAAACCAGGATTGTGCGTGAGAAGATTATGAAATTTGAGAGTCGAAAGCTACTGTTTAGCATTACTGTATAATGCCTCCTAAGCAAGTTATACAACTTCCATACAGCAAAGTTGAAGATGTTTTTCTTTTACCCGACAGTCGGGTCGATGTAACCAGAAGGTTGGATTTATACCCTCCCAAGCACTGTCGCTTAAATTATCGGTAAGGTTTCATGCTTTTATAACAACTTGAATTTCCCACTCAAAATTTCTGATTTTTTTTATTCTCAAAACCTTAAGTCTTATCATAATCTTGGTCCCGCAACATCAGAGCATTGAGGGAAAAAGCAGACGAGCTGGCAAGAGGTCCAACTGCCATGGTTAACATTCTTGCAGAATCGGTATTCACACAACTGGGTGCTATCAAAAATGCAATCTCCTAAAAATATCCACGAATCGCAGATTGTCGATGTCGATGAAGGGATCAGACGACATTCAAAATCATCAGAACGTTATGGCCCACCTACAGCCACAAACAAACGTTAAAATTGATAATTATGAAGTGAAGGACTCATGGCAGTGATAACTGGTTTCTGGCTGATAGGCGGGTAAGCAGCCAAAATAGGTATCCCTTACAATTCATACTGCCATTGTTGTAACAACAGGAAACAAAAAGAAAACTAACTACCACTTCTACAGTGACTGCCCTACTCTATGGAAGGCGAGGTTGCTAGCCTTTGGCAAAGCTGGCTGGTACAAGCATAAACAACCTCACGAGGTTTCTCAATTGCACAGGCTGGATATAGTCGTGCAGGAATAACCCGTATAGTTGCCTGGAAGCGAGGATGTAGCAACAAAATGGTGCGGCAGCATTAATTGGATTCTTGGTAAATCACCACCTAAATCAACCAACCAGTTTCTGACATATTCACTTGCCTTAAAGTTGACATTAGGTAACCACAATCGAAATTTTTTTGAATAATTTTTTATTTTATAGTTTTATTTAAAATAAATTTTCTTCCCTTAGCAAAATTTGAAATTTTTTTAAACATAACTTTCTATTTTTTTCAAATTTATCTAAGATTAATTTAATTAAAATTTTCTTTTTTCAATTTATCTAAGATTGATTTTCTTTTCTAGACAAAATTTGAAAGTTTTAAAAATAATTTTCCTTTCTTTTCAATTTATCTAAGATAAATTTTCTTCTCTAGACAAAATTTCAAATTTTTTAAAAATAATTTTCTTTTTTTTTCAACTTATCTAAAACTAATTTCCTTCTCTAGACCGAATGTCGTCGTAAATAAACTTGCTGGCCATTCTGCAGCATCACACAAAATTAGCGTCATTTACTTATCTTTACTACGCACAGTGTTTACTAGAATCTTTTTCTATATGAATACACGCGCATATTCCTTAACCAGATATTCCACTCTTACTACCATTTTTTCCAATACACGAAATTTATGCGCACTATAATTTAGTGTAATGCAGCAATAAGCTTATGCGCCGTTGCATGGGTATTAGTGCCTTATCTAAATCTAAATGGCTGAATTGTAGCGCATAAAGGATAAGCCACGATAGAGCATCACACACACACGCTTTGACATATCTGACTCCAACGCCGATCATGAACAAGCTATTTATGTGTATGGCTAACAAAGTAGGTGGATATGTGTTTTAAAGCTAAAAGTGTAGACGACATACTGTCTAAATGTCCCTCAGTCTAAATTGTTGCCACAAAAAGTGTGTACTCGTGTTTGTAGTAATTTAAATGTTTTTTTCCATATGCGCCTCGCTGGATTTGTTTAACTCTTTACTAGCCACTTTGTCTGCCAGAGCCCGTATAAGTACTCGTATGTGTGTGTGTGTATGCTTGTATGTATGTAGGTACACTCACTCCCTTTTGGTGGCTGAGCCCACATGCTCGTTCCGTTTGACATTTTAGTGTGTCCGGCTTTTAAAATTCCACATAAATTCCATGAAACGATTTTTCTGTCTGTACGCATGTCTACCATACATTTGCCCATTTCTGTTTTTTTTTGTTTTTATTCTTCTGCTCCTTTGCACATTGATTTCCATTTACTCCTTGTGGCAGTTTTATTCTCGAAATACAGTCAATTTGAATTCAATTAAAATGCAACCCAACTGTGCCGAGTGCCGATTGCCGAAGTCAGCCTAGTTGCAACAGCACCAACCATCCAAATTGAAGTGACAAAGCCTTGCCGCCTCTGCGAAACGGACCACCAGAATTGTTGCGCATTTATTTCACTGATTTTTTGTGTTTTTGTTTTGGCTTTTTTACCACTACATCTTTTACGCATATGAGCATGCCTCGCTCCTTTGCCGCGCTTAATTCAACACATTCCCCATCTTTTTAATTTTGTCGTTTCGATACTTCATCGCTAGATCCTTATCTTTTGATGATATGAGTTTGGTGTTGATGGCAGTGGTGAAAAAAAGGGAGGGAAACAACGATTCACGAAAAATTTATATCTGTCGCTTTACCACATGTTGCTTGCGGATGGTGATAATTGCCCTGGCCGGTATGATTGTGGCATATGGTTTGATGAAATTTTCGTATTTGTCTTCAATAAAATTTTTTTTCGTATGGATCTTTTAATGCTGTTTTAAAATGCTTCTGGTGTCCAGCACATGCTGTTTTCAGTGATTTTTATGCCTTTCAACTTAGGTGTTTAAATTTTTATGCATCCTTAATATGCACCTAAGCTAAACCTATCGACTATAAAACTTGCTTAGCCAAAATGGTGCGATGTTTTCTATAAACATAAATTCCAGTTTTATAGCTTCTGTCATATGTACTTACTTCAAAATTGACAGTTGCTTAAGTGAGTGACATAAATTCTTATGAATTCATTTGCTTTCAACACAAGTCCAAAATTTTCACAAGATTTCTTAAGCATTTTCACATTTGAGGCGAGCTCAAAAACTTTGCTAATGCTGTGGTTCAAAGGGATATCCGCTCGAATAGGCTAGAAATCATAACGAAGGGTTACTTAAGAAGATAGTAACTGGTCCAAACCCACTTTTGCACGCCGCGTTGGGCTAACTTGGCTATTTTATTGTAGTTATAAGACTTCCAATAATACAATTTTCAGAGGAATGACAACAAAACGATTTGAATTCTGTAGAATCTCGAACATTTCTCAGCTGCTCTATACACTTTGTATAAAGATCCACCAGCAATACTGCATGTGGTTTCTTAAAGGAGACGCATTGGTTTCGTGAGTTGATTACCTAAAGCCACATTTTGAGCTGCGTCTAAAGAAGCATATTCTTTGGTTTAGTTGTTTCAGAGGTGCCTTCTAACATAGGAAGGGAAACGTGTTGAATCTGCCTTTCAACCCACCGCACTGATAACTCATGCTGCTCCATCTCCCCGCCTACATGGAACTACACTACGTACGTAGCTTATTACCTTTCTCAGGTATCCTGCATAGCTAATACGTGCGACACAATTCGAATACTGGAGTGCTGGCCAAGCAAATGACCAACTTTCTATGGATTCAAGAGTAATTTTCAAATAGTTTTCCGAAGTAATACTCTAGTAGTCCGCGTTGGTTCCAAACTGTGGATATATACATATATATATATATATAATTCGCGCGTACACCCTTTTTAAGTGTTTGGCCGAGCTACATATTTGTGGTATGCGTCTTGATGTTGTTCCACAAATGGAGGGACCTACAGTTTCAAGCCGACTCCGAACGGCAGATATTTTTATGAGGAGCTTTTTCATGGCAGAAATACACTCAGAGGTTTACCATTGTCAGCCGAGGGGCGACCGCTATTAGAAAAATGTTTTTATTAATTTGGTGTTTTCACCGAGATTCGAACCGACGTTCTCTCTGTGGATTCCGAATGGTACTCACATACCAACCCATTCGGCTACGGCGGCCGCTCCCAAACTGTGGATAGGCAACCATAAAATGTTCGGCGTTTTTGTAACATCATCTTCACACTGGTATTGAAAGAAACCGCTGAGCTGATGAGCTGGCTAGACAGAGGACCTTGGGGAAGGTTTCATCGCGAAACGAGAGGATTGGAGTTCCCTTGACTACCTGGGGAATATTCCTTTAAGGATGGGACTCGTATCAACTTAGCGAGTGCTGGACTAGTGTGCAAACGACGAAGTCGCGAAATACTTCTGGCCACGGGTAGATCGGGGGCGACTAGGGAACTTTTAAGACTATCGTATCCCCAGGTATCGAATATAGTAGATCTCTTTACCGAAAAGTGTTCGTTAGATGCCTATGCGGTGAAACTTGCGATCGCTCAAGTCCTTTCTACAGATGAGGTGGAATCATCTCAGCACTTTTATCTCAGCTGCCCTACTCTCGTTGGACAAAGTTTTAGATATCTGTGCCTCTCACTGTTTTACTATACCTGCGAATATTGCGGAGTTATATATCATACACCTGGGGAAATCCATCAGTAGCTTGAAGCGGTTAAAACGAACGTAATTAACCAATGGTGGTCGTCATTCTCTAATCCAAAACCCCTTCTTCCTTTATCCATCTGTTTGGTTTATTTTCCTTCTGTATCACAACGGACGAATTTCGATCATTTGTCCAAGTGGGCTCCTCGAATGGGCAGCCATTTATACTATCCTAAATCATCCTCTGACGAGAAGGTGAATTTAAGTATAGTCCTCTTGCTTAAATCTTTATAGGTATGACTTGAAGCATGAACATCCTTTCCGTATTTGGATAAGATAGAAATTCACTTCCCCATTCTTCCTATCCATCTCGATGACGAAGTGTAAGAAACTGGACTCAGATTAAGAGAGCTTATCGAATCTATGACTCACTGACCATAGGAGCAATAGCAGAGTACTATGACTAGTGGTGCTTCTCACCACTCCATTAAAAAATGTTGTAACAGATAAGCTGTATGTGGTTTAGAATATGGGTGGTTAAATATAAGAAGTGCCTGAATGAGCTGGCAGTGATGTGCCCCAATAAATTAGTAGTATTTGTAGAAAGAGTCTCAGACCTTTTTTGGAATTTTGCACGTTAGCGACTGCAAGAATCGTAAGCGATGGAACAATAAGTTGTAATTGAGCTTTACGACGACATTGACATATGTAGTTCCGAGAATAAAGATCCAGCGGGTTAGTTGAATGGGTCATGTCGTCCGATGGATACAAACGCTCCGGTTCGGAAAATATTCGATGCGATATTAGCTGATGGCAACAGAGGAAAAAGAATCAGGTGGAGGAGGACTTAGCTTCACTGGGTGTGTCCAACGGGCGCCGGTTAGCACGAGAAAAAAACGAGTGGCGCGCTTTGCTAAACTCGGCCAAAATCGCTTAAGCGGTTATCGCGTCATTCAAGAAGAAGAAGAAGAAGTAGGAGTAACAGAACATAAAAATATTACTGAAGATTACTGAAAGAGAAATAAATTAATCTACAGGCAGACGCATCGATATTTTCCTGTAAGCTTCAACAGAAATCGGCATTTATTTAAATAGGAAGCAGTAACAGAATCAGTTGCTGAGTGATAAGGTAGGACTGGTGGTTAATAAAAAATATGTGGGCCACCGATTTCTCCTCAACTTATCAGTATTAGCAATCGTTAAAGGGCATTTCCTTTTGAGGATACACCACAGGTAAATTCGCTTCCCTTTAAATGACATTTGTCGTAGCTACAAAGATGAAGAGGAAGTGAAGAACGTCAAGGACTATCTCCTTCCTTCTTCCTAAAGGTCGACTTTACTATCTTAGCGAATATTACTTTGTGTATTTAACTGATTTCCACTCGAATCTTGGTCTAAGCAAGTGTCAGATCTCAGGACCAGTAATGTTTTTCAAGTCAAGAGCTATACAGTTTCCATAGCGGATAAAAACGGAATCATGATCATCTTATTTTGTTATGGATAGACAAGCAGCAAATTTCCATTTATGAAGATCAAAATACATTCCAATGGCAGCCTGTTTTAGGTCACCGGAATGACTCAGGTTTTTCCCGACCAAGGAAAGCCCCCCAGTAAACTAACCCTGTCTAATGAACCGTTTATCATCATGAACATTTCCTCAGCAAATATTCACAATTAGAAGAAAGCAAGAATTGTTACTGGTACGAGTAGTAGGACTTTTGCAGAACAAATGTGAAATACTGGAAATGTATTCGCAGAAATTTCTTCCACGCAATAGTGAAAGCCTCCTTCAGTCGTTATATGTCCGCTAGTGCGAAACAACTGAATGGAATTGGGATGTAGAATAGATTGAACACTTCCAAAGGTTCAGCGCTGAGAGAGCTCTTATGAGAACTTCAACACTCGGGATACAGTTTAAATGGAAGTGTTGACTGAACGCGCCGAAATACTTGGTTGAATATGAGATAAGTGATGAGAGAATGGGGTCGATTTTTTCCTTACTCCGATTGACTCTGTTTCAAAGAGAAGGACAATCTAAATCAAGAAAGTTTAAGCTATTTGGTTCTGCAAATATTTTTAAATTAATATTTGTAAATATTAAATTAGAAAACCCTAACAGCACTTGAAGACCTTATCTCTTAGGTAGCAGAGAGAGAGGTGCACATACCTGCAACATAAGCTTCCACATATCTCTACATATACACACATCCGTTTCACCTATGAAGTAGATACGTCTTTCAATTTCCTTTATCCTTTTGCCACGTATGCAATTTGTACTTGTAATTTCAATTGCAGTTATTTATAATTCCCCCCTTTTACGATTACCTATTACCTTTTGGCATTCTGTTCAAGCGTAAAAATTTAATTTCCATAAACAATAGTGAACGCATGTTGATTGCAACACATAAATTACGAGCAATAAAATAAATTGAGATCTCATTTGATACACACACTCACACACATAATCGTATATGTATGCATGTGTGGTTTTAAAGTACTTGTAAATGCAAACGAGGTAATGGGAGAAGCTGAAAGTGTCGGCAGAATTGGCAAATAACAGAGGTGAGGAAATCAAATATTGCATTGGTGTAGTTGTGCAGCAAACACATGCCACCGCCTGCTGCAAGTTCCGCCGGCCTTCAATGAGTGGCTTGAAAATTGTGGCACGCACTGTTTATGTCTGTTTATTTGCTGATTTGATTTTTTGTTCTTGCAGGGCTTTGTAAATTTCCAATTCTGACCTTCGATGCTGAGGTACACTAGAAAATGAGTAGTAGTGGTTTTATTTGAGTTCTTGTTGTTGTAGCAGTTCACTAGGCCCTGCCAGCACGGTGTTGTTACCGATCGTCATCATCTAACTCAGCTCACCAGAAAGCCCTGGTTGGTACCGTGCGTGGTACCTTCAAGTGCCGGACATATATTGAGTATGTCGAGTTCGATGCTGGATAAGTAAAAGTTGAACCTGTAACAATATCCAGAACGTAACTAAACCAAAGTTGGGCGGGTCTCGCAAGGCTGATGAAGCAATGAATGTCGTTCAATGTAACAGGTGGCGCTAAAGTAATCCTCCTATCAGAAAATGCTATAAATTTTGAGATTGGCCCCTAACGTCAGTTCTGTTTTGACATTTGTGTAGTAAATACATGCGAAATAGGTACACGTTAATAAACAATGTTACGCTACACTGCTCCAGAACGCGGAATGTTGCTGACTATTTATTTGACCAATAATCGGTCGGTGACTTTGGCACAACGTGAATTTCGTCGCAGATTTCCTCACCGTCCAACGCCTACTGGTGAAACACTGCGACGTTTAGCCGCTCGCCTCGAAGAGAATGGCACAACACGAGATGCTGCCAGGCGTGGCAGACCCCGGAGTAGCCGTTCTGCAGAGAATATTGCTGCTGTAGCCGAGGATGTCATGGAAGCGCCGTCGACATCGACCAGACGACGTGCCTCGCAAATGGGTATCAGTCGACGGTCTTTACAGCGAATTTTGGTACAAGATTTGAAGATGTTTCTGTACAAAGTCCAGACGGTGCATCAGCTATTAGCTGCTGACCGCCAATCGCGTCTAACATACGCTCAAGCCATCCTTAATCACCACCAAGAGGAAGATGATTTTTCATCAAAAATAATCATGAGTGATGAGACCCATTTCCATCTTAGCGGGTACGTAAATAAGCAAAATTTACGCCTCTGGGGCACTGAAAATCCGCGTGCAACCCACGAAGACCCATTACACCCGCTCAAAGTCACTGTATGGTGTGTTGTTTTCGCTGGAGGAGTCACCAAACGATTACTGTGAATGGTGAGCGCTACAGAGCAATGATCAACGAGTTCTTTTTACCGCAACTTGATGAATTGGGATTGTAAAACATGTGGTTCCAACAGGACGGTGCAGCGGCATACACTGCACGTGCCACAACCGATATGCTGAAGGATGCATTTCCCGGGCGCCTAATCTCCCGTTTTGACGATTTACACTGGCCAGCAAGATCGCTTGATTTGACCGCTCCAGACTTCTTTTTGTGGGGCTTTTTGAAGTCGCGGGCTTATGTCAACAAGCCTCAGACTCTTGCAGCTCTTAAAGACAATATCCGTCAAGAATGTGAGGACCTATCGCCGGAAGTTTTGGCCAAAGTGATGGAAAATGCCATGAAAAGAGCTCAAATGGCAATCAACTGTGGCGGCGGCCATTTACATGACATCATATTCTCGACTTGATGTAAAAAAAATCAAAAGACCAAATAAAAATAATCCACAAGAAGAATCAAAGTTTCTCATTTTTTTTTAAATTATAGCCAAAAAACATCGCAAGGTTACTTTTGCGCCACCTTGTATATCTATATACTGCTCGGTCCAATAGTTGCAGTCGTGCTTGGTCTTGGATATCGACGGTGTAGTCGAAAAGACGCCTCCTAAACACCCAAGCAGGAATTACTTGCTGAGCATTTTACTGTGCTCCTTAACCGGGAGCATGTACGCGTCAACACTGACCTTGCAAATAAATTACTAACAAATTTGAAAGATTCTCGGCATAAAACTTACGATATTAAAAATTACAGGACCGCTCTACATCCTCATCAACATTATCGATTCCTTTTTCTCCCATTGGAGTTTGGGGCCTCAATAAAGCATTTCTGCCTGGTCTTTTTTTGAGTAGAAATTTTAATTCAATTTTAATTCGTTCCCCGGTTTCCATCATTGATCGATTTCTTTTTGCAAGCATCTCTTCCATGTAATCTTAGAATGGCCCCTCTTGTGGCTTCCCTTGGGTGTTCAAATCAAGAATTTGACGGCAGTCTACCGCAGCATATTTTAGATGTAAGAAGAGTAAATTTGGCCTTTCAAAAAACGTAAAGTTGTATCTAAAAATATTTGCCTGTTCAGCACTTCAGTTGACTCTGCTGGCAAGAGTTTAAAAAAAAAATCTTTTAATCCAAAGTGATTCTTGAATAACAAATATGTGGGTTGTGCCTTCTGTATTTATTTATCTAATATGTATTTTTTAATGGAAAAATATCCATTAATCTTACCTGTGAAATTTCACTCAAAGTAAGAAGTGCCCAAATTGCCTTAAAAGAGTATTGCCAGTGAATTATCAAAAATAATTTTTTTAACTAGAAATCATGGTTTTTTTTTATAATTAGAAAAAAAAATTAATAATTTTATATTTCAATTTTACTTCTTTTACAATAAAAACTCTTTCATAACCAAATTTCCAAAAAATGTAGAGCAATCGTGGACCGTGGAAATGTGGACCGCGCAAAAATTGTAAATAATTCACGCAATTTTCGCGCCACTTGATGCTTGCACTAGGTTAGGTTAGGTTTGGCAGCCGCATCGCACATACCTACTAAGGTCCTGATTTGAAGTCTATTCAGTTTTATAACGCTCTTGGACAGACGTAAATTTAGCCTTGGCCATGTTTGCCTAGCAATTTCACAGGTGTAAGCGCTAATCCATCTTTGATTTGCAGAATTGATTAGTGCGTCCTTAATGAGAAGCTTACAAGTTGCGAGAGGTATCTTCATAAAATTACTTATGTCTGGCAAACAGGTACCTTCTCTTGCAAGTTGGTCGGCCCTACAGTTCCCTGGTATATCTCTGTGGCCTGGAACCCAGCATAAGATTATACGATATTGTTTGGCCATCTCATTTAGAGATTGGCGACAACGTAAGACACTCCTTGATGTTGTTTGGAATGCATCCAGGGCTCGTAGGGCAGCTTGGCTGTCTGATAGAATGCAGATATCTGTTGATGATATTCTGTTTATCTTTAGCCATTTTAAGGCTTCATGAATAGCGTTTATTTCCGCTTGAAAAACACTACAGTGATCCGGTAGTTTAAAGGATTCACTAATAGAAAGCTCTTCGCAAAATAACCCTGATCCTACACCGGTATCCATTTTAGACCCGTCCGTGTAGATCTTAACGGGTGTGTTGGGTGTTGGATCTTCTTCAAACCATTCCAGTCTAGAAGGGATTTTCATTAGGAAGTTCCTTTCGAAGCAGAGAATGGGAGGATGATAATCGCAGTCACTGGGTAGATCCGTGTAGGAGTCTAAGATGGTCGAATGTCCCTGTGTGACAGTCTTCCATTGTGAGCTCGCTTTGAGCCTTACAGCGGAGCAGGCCACTAAGTATTTGCAGAAGAGATCTAGGGGTGGCAGATGTAGTATGATATCCAAAGCCATGGATGGCGTGGTTTTCATGACGCCACATATTGCTAATTCCGCTGATCTCTGCACCTTATTCAATAAATTAGAATAGGTTTTTTTCTGCATAGCACACCACCAGACAACATTTCCATATAGAAGAATGGGTCTGACGACAGCAGTGTAAAGCCAATGAGCAACCTTAGGTTTAATTCCCCAGGTCTTACCTAAAGCTCTCTTACAGGCATAAAAAGCTAGGTTCGCTTTCCTGACTCTTTCTAAGATGTTTGACTTCCAAATTAGTTTCCTATCTATGATTAGTCCCAAGTACTTGGTTTCTTCCGAAATCACAAGAGCTTCCCCCTTGAGCATAATTGGACTTAGTTGAGGGATTTTGTGTTTCCTAGTGAACAATATAAGTTGTGTTTTGTCTGGGTTGACTCCTAGACCACACTTGCTTGCACTTAATTGCAACAAAATTCAGTGGGCTTTAAAACTGCATACTCAACATTCTTTCCATAAATTCTGTTTAAAAAGTGTGTAATTTTAATGAAAATTTGTTGAATTTGTTTATTTTTTTTTTTCAATTTTGACAACGTTTGAAGCAAAGATTACGATACGTTTTTTTTCCTTGTTCTCTCTACTCGGGAGCATAGGGCCTCGACAAGACTCAGTCATGCGTTGGTTTCATTAATCTATTTGATTTATGAAAGGGTAGGTGATTAGCCTGCCGCTACCAGTCCTATTGCGAATGCCCATCTGTGGTTGCTTAGGAACAACGCCTTCTTCCTGCTTGAAGCGCCATCTGTGTGTCATTTTTTTCTGGCAGAAGGATGGCGCAGATGGTTGAGGACTTTGCTAAATTTGGTTATACAGTTTTAGAGGTGAATGGACAATATTTTCTTTAAAAAAATATCAAAATCAAATGGGAAACAAATAAATTAGTGATATGATTATTTAACGCAGTGTACTCGTATATTCAGCGCGTGAGTACTAACACCGCTAAACAAGAAAGTTGAAAGTCGAGAATCGCATGTACGCTGCCCGCAAAATTTGAAAGGATCAGCTTACTTTTTGATCGCATTTATATATGTGATTTTTTAAGAGCTATAGGAAAGTTTTTCAAAAAAAACACGTAAAATTCAGAAAAATGCATGCAAT